>CAUYNB010016284.1:0-32155 GCA_963574225.1 Lagothrix lagotricha | reverse complement strand
CCTCCAGGTGCACTCCAGGTGTGGGGGGACTAGAACCACTTCTGACCCTCCAGGTGCACTCCAGGTGTGGGGGGACTAGAACCACTTCTGACCCTCCAGGTGCACTCCAGGTGTGGGGGGACTAGAACCACTGCCGACCCTCCAGGTGCACTCCAGGTGTGGGGGAACTAGAACCCCTTCTGACCCTCCAGGTGCACTCCAGGTGTGGGGGGACTAGAACCACTTCTGACCCTCCAGGTGCACTCCAGGTGTGGGGGGACTAGAACCACTTCTGACCCTCCAGGTGCACTCCAGGTGTGGGGTACCTGTAGCTGCTGCTGACCCTCCAGGTGCACTTGCCGCTCCCTTTCTCACCAGGCCTCCCCCAGCTCTGTCACCCATCCCCTGCCCCTCTGTCCCCTCAGCCTGGCCACCCTAGTCTCCCTCTGCCCATTCCCCAGCCAAATAGGCTCTGGAAGCCACAGCGGAGACCGATGGCACTGTTGCAATCACATAAGACCAACCCTTCCACAGCAAGGAAGACAGAGCTCTGAGCCCAGCAGGGCCTGGTCCTCCATCCAGGTGTGTCCCCGACGACCCACCACCAAGCCAGCACCAGGCCATGCGCACCGCAGATGCTCCCTAGAGGCTCACCAAGCTGGGTAAAACCTCTAGATACCACCTGTCTAAAATGTCATGGGACCAACTGAAACTTGACAAAGAATCTTGCACCCATGCTCCCCCCTCGCCAGCCCCCTGGTCCTGGAAAGAGCTGGGCAGTGAGTGGCACTCGCTGGTGAGTACAGAGAGCCCAGCTGGATAGAGGAAGATGGGGACACAAGCCAGTGTGCCTCGGCGCCGCAGCTCTCCCTAGACAGAGAATCTCACTCAGTGGGGCTTTTTATTTTTTATTTTTTGAAATGGAAAAATGACATTTTACAACATTATTGTGAAAAATTAAGTTAGATCTGAAGCGTCAGAAATGTTTTGCAAATAAAACCAGGGCTTTCTGTGGCTGGTAATTACTGATCCCCCCAGCCAGCAGGCCCCAGGGGGAGCAGCTTGTGTTCACCTGACCTGTGCCCCCAAGAAGCGTGGCCTGCCTCCAGAGCCTGGGGGATGGCAGCCCCGGCTCCCCAGGCACAGTGACCTTTTGTCAACTTCGGACAGGAACACAAATCTACCGTCATTCCATATCGGCCTTGATTGGTTGAAGATCCCATCGGAAAATGGGGGGAAAGGCAATAAAACCTCCAGAATTGATATTAAACCACTGACATTTCACAAACCGCGTGGTGCTGGCAGCTGCCAGTCTATCAGCAGGAGGGACTCGAAGGGGACAAGTCAGGCATGAAGGTCACGGCAGTGCCAGCAAGCTCCTCCCAGGCCCCCAGTCAGCACTGAAGGGAGCGGAAGCCTGGACGGCTGCAGCCCCCGCAGGACCACCCCATCCTGCTGGACCCGGTCTGGGCATTTGCACATGTGCCCTCCGCAGTAGGGGAATAAACCGACCTCTGAAACCAAAGATGATGTCAAATCCAGAGCTCGTGACTGTCCTACAGCGCGTGACTGTACCTACCGCAGCCCCACAGTGCGGAGAGGCCACCACTCGGCATGAGACCTGGACAGACCAAGGCTCCTCTGGAAGAACAGCCTGCGGCTGTGGACCCACCAGGAGCTGCGCACTGGCCTCAGCTTCCCACAGCCCAGCACCCACTGACCCCCGCTATATGCCAGGCAAGGTGACTAGGCAGGTATAACGATGACCAGAGCACAGCTCCTGCCCTGGAAGGGCGCAGAGCAGGCATCTCTTTCTCCAGGTAACACCACCTGGGCAGAAGCTGGGATTGGGCTGAAATGAGACCCTGCCGGGACCCAGCACCCTCCCCAGTCACGCCGCCTCTCACATGGACAGCAGGCCTCCCAGAGCCTGCCAACTCTGGCATAGATCTTCACATACACAGAGCCAGCCCTGTGTTGGCCTTTGGGGGACAGCGCAAGAAGGCATTAGCTCCCTCCAGTACTCAGGGAGACCCAGAAAGCCACCCTAGAGGTGGCGAATCCTGCCACCTCCCTCAGCCCCAAGCCCGTGGCAGACATCGCGACCCAGCACACTCTCCGGCTAAGCCCAGGTGCAGCCTCGGACTCCGGGAACTGGTCTGAAATGAAAACAGGTCTGGACCTTCCTGAAATAAGAGCTTAAAGCCAGACACGTGGGCAGTTGTTGGTGTAGGGATGAAAAACAGGGCAGTCCAATATGTTGGGAGAAAGTGAGCAGGAGGAGGAGAGACGGCGGCTGGCCAGAGTCCACCAGGAGAGCCGTGTGCACAGGCAGGCGAGCAGGTTCAGGCCCGAGCCGGGCCGGCAACCGTGGGGGGTGTGAAGTGGGACGGAGTCCATCTCCTGCGCCCCACGTGGAGCCCCAGGTGGAGCCCTAGACCTTTAGGGGCCACTCAGCCCAGGACAGTGTTGTGGGGATGGAGAGTTCTGCCTCCCCCACATTTCAGGGTGCTTACCCCGAAGGCACGGAGGTGAGCCGCCAAGGGCCAGGAAACTCCTGTGGCCACAGTGTCACCAGTTGGCCCCAGGCCCCATTCTCAGGGATGCTCTGGTCAGAAGCCTCTAGGTGGTACCCAGGAGGATGGAGAAAGGATGCCAGAACCTTGGGGCTCTGGATCGGAAGCTACCCTTTAGTGTGACTGGCATTTCCAGAGCCACTTGGGATCCAGAAATTCAGGAGACACAGGACCATGAACGTTGACCTGAGTGCACCCCATGACAATTTGCAAAGCTACTTCTAGGTCGGGTTTGGTGGCTCACGCCTATAATCCCAGCACTTTGGGAGGCCAAGGGGGGTGGATCACGAAGTCGGGAGTTCAAGACCAGCCTGACCAACATGATGAAACCCCATCTCTACTAAAAATACAATAATTAGCTGGGTGTGGATGTGCGCACCCATAATCCCAGCTACTCAGGACGCTGAGGCAGGAGAATTGCTTAAACCCAGGAGGCGGCTGTTGCAGTTAGCTGAGATCGAACCACTGCACTCCAGCCTGGGCTACAGAGCCAGACTCAGTCTCAAAAAAAAAAAAAAAAGATACTTCCTGGGCATCAGCTGGTGGCCCTCACAGCAACCCTGGGAGCAGGGAAGGAAGCCAGTGCCCTCTGCACAGAGGGGCCGAGGCTCAGTGTGGTAGAGAGACAGCCCAGATCTGACAGTAGCAGCATCCACATCCAGGCTTCAACCTCCCCATCTCTGCCTCCATGGCACTATGCCCCGGCCCTGTGCTCACACTGGTTCCCTGACGATATCAGGCCAACCCTGCAGAAGGCTGGTCAGTCCCAGGGGACCAAGGCTGGCAGGACTGGGCACTGGGAGATTGCCACAGATGTCCCCAGATCCCCATAGCATCTCCACTGGAACCATTAAACAGCATCCTGCCACAGGGGAGCCTGCTCCGAGGGTCTGCAGAGCACAGGAGAGCCAGGGCCTGACCCTCCAGCCGACCCCTGGTCATGAAGAGCCGGCTCCGTGATTTCTAATCACCAGCCTTGCCATTAAGGTGAAGGAAGCGCACGGGGAAATAACAGAGTTTATCTCCAACAGATCGATCTGCTGAGATCCGTCTGGCCCCAGCCTCTTAATTCTCCATAATGTCAAAGCAATTTTTGGTTAAGTACACAGCCTGTCCTCTACTAAATTAAACTAATAGATCTAGTGGGAAATAAAACCCCAAGTGTATTGAGAATATTAAAAATAAAAATAATAAACTCTCCACGGGTCTATAAGATTTATGTTGGCAAATGATTAAATAACGTACACACACACACACAGAAGCTGTAATAAAATCCATTTGGGGGTGCTCAGCTCCACCTGTCACCTCCAAGTTCTGGCCATTCCTCTCCCCTTAGTAATGCCACCCCTCCCAAGCCACTAGGTTCAAGAGTGGCCAGGCAATGCCCTCAAATACCCCATGCTACCTCCTCACAACACCAAAGCTGGCAAGGCGTGTGCTTCAACATGTGGACCGATGCTGTTAGGGCCACATCTCAAGTGACCAGCTCTCAAAACCAATCCTCCCATTCAGCCACTGCAGGCAGCAACGCCAGCATACCCATTTTACAGATGAGAAAACTGAGGCTCTGAAAGGACAAGGCAAGGCCAGGATCTGAACCAAGGTCCATCAGACTCTAGAACCCTGGACTCCACTCTGCCCCATTCTGCTTTGTTTTGTTTTGCTTTTTACTGAATTATCCAGTTGGCGATACCTGGCCCAGGCCACAAGGCAGGATCGTGCCTTGAGGACACTCATCAGAGACAGTGTCTGGGCTTTCCCTGCGGAACACAGCGGCTGGCACCCCAGGGAGGGCAAAGGAACCAGGGAGGGTGGGACGAGGCGGGCTGGCCCCTCAGACTCGGGCACCCAGGCTTGCCCTGAAACCCTCCCACTTTCACTGTGCCAGATGCACTGCTGTTTGCTGGGGCCAGCTCTACAGGCAAAAGGAGTGGCCAGCAGAGGAAGGTGGGAGGTGAGGACGAATTGAATCCCCCTCCTCAGAGCCGACCCAGTAAGGAGGGGCCTGCGGCAACCACCTGGCTTCTGCACTCAGCTCCCAGACCCCACCCCTGTAAGGGACAGCGGTTGCCCAGATCCCACCGCCCGGTTATGCTGCCATCACGGTCAGAACTGCTCCTTGTCACCAAGCCCAAAGTCTTCCCGTCCTGTCTTCCAATGCCACTGCTGCTGACCCTGTTACCTTGGAGTTTTCTCTTTGTCCCAGCGAAGTCCCCAGACCTCCTGCCTCCACCCCCTTGCATAGGCAGCTACTTGTCCGGGATGCTGTTGGACCCTAACCCCGTCCCACCCATCTCGGCCAGATTCTACTCTGCACTTAGGTGGAGCTCAGGAAGCCTCCCCAGGCAGAACCCACCGCTCACATCCTGGGGGCGGGGGGGGGGCCCTGCCAGCTGGGATCATTCTGTGCTTAGCTTGAATCCCCATGAGACTGTGAGCCTCATGGCCAGGGCCACGTCTTGTTCAGCTCTGAACCCCGCTCTTCTGGGCACAGGAATCCTTGCTGTGGCTGCAAAGCCCCAGCGCCCCTTGCCCTGCTTCTTATCCCACCGAACCCCACCTCGCTCACACACCACGCTCTACCCCCACATCCCCTCCCATGGGCTTGGTGCTCGTCTGTTTTCTGCCTAAAGTACTCTTCCTTCCTCGGGTCTGCCTGGCTGACATCCCCAGATCTTCCCTCAGCACCAGAATTCCCGCTACGTGCGGGTGTGTGCCACGTGTTACCCAGCATGGGCGAAATATCAGACCTAGTTTTCGTTTCTTCTCTGGGGGTCTGTCTCCACCCCCTCCTGGCTGCAAATGCGGATTCTCTGCAGACAGGAAGCCCGTCTGTCTTGTTCACGGCAGCATCCCCTGCACCGGCATATCACAGAGCAGACACCCACAAGCACGTGCTGGGTAAGTGATCAGGTCCTCAGGACATGTTGACTGAAAAAATGTCTGGGGCGAAACAGGCCCTGCCTGGAGTTTCTCCTGACATGTCCGCCTTCTCTAGACTACTCCCAAACCCAATTGATCCTGCCTGTGACAAGCAAGCAAACAGCCCGAGGCTCTGAGCATGCAGTGTGACAGCACTGATGCAGGGATGTCAGGCCAGACCCTGGGGCCTGGCAGCTGTGCGTCCTCTGGCTGCTGCAGGCCAACCCCTGGGTGACCATGAGGAGGCCGGCTTTGCCCACTGAGAGCTCACATGGGAAAGGGCAGGCTGCCTCTCTGATGGCCCTGGTGACAGCGGGGGGCCCTCTCTTGTCTCCATGCAATGCAGGGGGTGGCTTCTGCTACCATCCTCCTGGAACTCAGCACTGCAAGTTGGTGAGGACATGGGGCAGACGAGGGCCACGGGAACCCAAAATGTGAGCCATTTCACTTGCCCCTCCTTCCGTCTTCGGGGCATCAGTCACTGCTTCCCTCTCCATCAGTCCCCAGCAGTCCCCACCAGAGTACAGGCAGGGCCAGGCCTCCACCCCTAGAGGACCCAATGTGTGCCCTTAGAGGGGCTTCTACCTGGGACCGGACTTCAGGCCTTTATCCCTGATACTGATGGTGTGTGAATGACGAAATTGGCCAAAAATAAAAGCCCCCATAAATCTGCTATTTTCCTATAAGCTGTCGGGTACACAGAGTGTGCCGGGATTATTGATAGAAAAGTTTATGGATGGGTTGCATCTTAAAATCAAAATACATTACCCAAAATCAATGTTGCCGTACACAATGCAGGAGGATGGGAAAGGTCAGCCGAGACAAGAATACTGAAACCCCAACTCCAAGAGGACCTCAGCATTCAAATAAATAAATTTTGAAAGTGAGTTCCAGGAAAAACACTCACTTAGGGCTGTAATTTAAGGGTGCTTTCACAAAAGGCTGGGCAGTCTTTTTAAACAGCACTTTTTAAAGTGCCTCCGAGAGTCCAGTGAATCCATCCACAAAATGGTATTGACAAGCACCACACACCCCAGCTCGCAGACCAATAATAACAGCTCATAACAGGTAATGTGTGAGAGCCCCGAGGCTAGGCACACAGTAGCCAGGCCCGGGCAGAAGCGAGCCCCCTGGGCACAGCCAACTGGGCAGGGCGGCCAACCCGTGGCCCCATCGACCACATTACAAAAGGATCTGCCTCGAGGTCCCCGTGCACCTCGACCCCACAGGCGTTTCATAGCTGTGGATGAAGGCAGAGAAAACCGTGTTAGTTCCCACTGACGACTAATCAGGACGAGAAACAAAACGATTGTGAAACACTCTCAAGTTCATTGCTTCACATAACCATGATTCACTGCAAACAGGTCATCTTTGTAGGAGCCTGAGATACCACAGTAGCTAGAGCTGAATGGCTGTGTCCCCAGAGCTTAGTGTTCCTTTGGGAGAAGTGACACAGATGCTCCATCCCAGCCACCTTTTTAGAGTCTCCAACGGAGAGATCACATCCCACCAGGACATAGTGAGAAGGAACTGACTCTCCTGGAGGAAGCGGGAAGCCAGGCTGGGTAGGGACGGGCAGGAGCTTCAGTCTGGTCTTAGCTCACTAATCCTCCAACCAGCCAAAGGGCTAAGTCGAAGAGACAGAAGTCCCTGCCCTGCCCACAGAAACCCCACAGCAAAGGGGAGGCAAAGTGCCTCTTCCCCAGTGCTCCTAGCAGGGTCCCCAGTCTGAACATTTACTAAGTGCTAACTATGGGTCAGGCCCAGCTGGGAGTTAAAGACACAGAGAAAGCCAGTATGGTGGCTCAGGCCTGTAATCCCAGTGCTTTAGGAGGCAGAGGCAGGAGGACTGTTTGAGGTCAGGAGTTTGAGACCAGCCAGGGCAACACAGCAAGACCCCATCCCTACAAAAAATATTAAAAATAAAAAATTAGCTGGGTGTGGTGGTGCATGCCTGTAGTCTGAGCTACTGAGAAGGCTGAAGCAGGAAGATGTCTTGAGCTCAGGGGTTCAAGACCAACCTGGGCAGCATAGCAAGACCTCACCTCTACAGAAAATTTTAAACATAAAATTAGACAGGTGTGGTGGTGGACGCCTATAGTCCTAGCTACTTGGAAGTCTGAGGCAGGTGGATCAGTTGAGGCCAGGGGTTCAAGACCAGCCTTGGCAACAGTAATACCCCGTCTCTACGAAAAGTACATAAATTAGCAAGGCATGGTGGTTTAAGCTTCCTTGGGTCAGTATGATTACTCTGGAGGCTGAGGTGCAGTGAGATAAGATCGTGTCACTGCACTCCAGCCTGGATAACAGAACAAGACCCTGTCTAAAACAAAACAAAACAAAACAAACAAACAAACCACATAGCGAAGGTGGTTCAGCTGTCATCACAGTCTACGAGGCGGGGCAGAAAACAAACAGACCAAGCTGAACAGGCAGGGGAAAGATTATAGTCTAGTTCAGGTTATTCCTGGTTCCCATCAGTCAAGGGCAGGGCCTTGCTCTCCACACCAACTCGAGGCATCAGGACCAGAGTCTCACCTGGAGTAGGAAAGAGCTGAGTGTTTTGGTTAAGATCTAAGACCCCAGAGTAAGACAGATAATGAGATGCGTCATTGAGTTGATGTGTCATTCAGTCACTTACTAGCTACGTGACTTTGGGCAAGTTCTGTAAGTTTCTGAGCTTCATCCGTAAAATGAGGTGAAATCACAATGTCTACCTCTGGAGTTGTGATAGAGATAAAATGAGCTAATTCATTCATTCCACAAGTATTTACTGAGCTCCCACTCTGTGCTAGACCTTGTACTCGGTACTGGAGATACATCAGTGAACCAGGCGGGCAGAGACTTAGAGGCTTTCGATAAGACATTCTAAATAAGGATGTAGTCCCATGTGTTGGAAGATGGTTGGTGAAATGAAAAAAATTTTAAAAAGCAGAGCAAGGGCCTGGGAGTGCTGGGTGGTGGGAGGAGAGGCAGTGTAGACTGCAGTGTTAACTATGATGGTCCAGGAGGGCCTCATAGAGAAGGTGACTGCTTGACAAAAACCAGAATGCAACAGAGTTAGCCAAGCAGGTATCTGCAGGAGAAGCATGTCAGACGGATGGTGCAGCTGGTACAAGAGCCCTGGGGTAGGAGCCTGCCCAGTGAGCTGCATTGTAGGGAGGACCGAGTGGCTAGGAAAGTGTTAGCTACGGAGAAGACAGAAAAGATGAGGAGATGAAGGAAGGGGGCAAGCAGGAAGCAGGAAAGCAGATGGTTTTGACCTTGGCAGCCACTGCAAGGCCACTGGTGTTTACGCCAAGTGAAATGGGAGCCACTGCGGGGTTTCAGCCGTGGAAGAGAGATCTGATTTCCCTGTGAGAAGGATCTCTGTCACGTTGAGCACCGATGCCTGGACAGTGCTCAACCAGTGTCTAGTACATGAAAAGCATGTGAAAACGTGTATCTGTCCCTCTGAGAGCAATACCGACTCATGCAGTAGACAAGAAACACCTAACTCCAAAAGGTGGTACAGGGATAAAGGATCCATACACCTTCCAGGTAATTCCCTCCAGCCACAGGGATTCTCCCACGGGCATCGCTGATCTTTAGCATTAGCTTCTGCTTGGATCTGGCACCAGGAAAGGAGACCAATGCCTCTCCAGGTGGGCGGCTGCTCAGTGGTCTAGCTCTTCCTTCAGAACCCTGCTTGGAATCAGTTCCCAAATGAGCCTGCTTTCCTGGAACCCCACCACGAACTTGAATCTGCATAGCGCGGTGCAAGCCTGCCCTCTCCCTTCAGAAGCTGAGGACAGCAATGGGGCCTGGCAGGGTCTTACATTTGGAGGTCCAGAGTGGTTTCTAAGGGCACATGGGATTTCCAAGGAAAAGCTCCTGCCATGACAGAAGGAGCTGGCAACTACCTCCGTGGAGTCCCTAGAGAGGAACTTGAGGGAAAGAGGGACGTCCTACAGGACCCCCTTGATCCCCCTGCCCCCAGCAGGAGATCTTAGCAAACGGGGCTTGATAGATGAGCCACAGTGAGCCAGGGGTTGGGAGTGACTCCTGGGTCATAAACGAGGAAAGTAAAAGGCAGGCAGAGGGAGGCAAGGAGGGCTGGCCCAGGCACCCCGCTGGCGAGGACAGCCTTGGAGAGGGCCTGCAGCTCCTCCCCTCTGAGCTGTGCGGTGCTGCGCTAGCCTCCTGGACCAGGGTGGCTGCTGGAAAGTGTCTTCCCTCTGGGTTTCCTTCTCCTTGGCTCCCCGGGAACCCTCTGGCGTTGCCTCCTGGAGGCTGGGGCTGGTAGCCGGGGAAGCAGACACGAGAAGCCACCGGGCTACCCCAGGTCAGAGCTGAGGCGTGGAGGCCGGGGTAGGGGCAGAGGTGCTGAAATGCGCTGGCTGGGGACTCCCACGGAGAAGGAGAGAGGAGAGACCGGAGGCGAGCCTTGGGACTCGCCCCTGTGACTATGACTATGCGTCGCTTCCGAACCACTTGTCCACCCCGCGTTTCCCTTGGGGACCAGATCGCGCTCCCTCACATGGCTGGGGAGGGGGCAGGCTCCGGGTGAAGGCTGAGGGAGGTACCAGGATGCCCGGAACGCCAGAGCAGGCGGGGGATGGGTTCCGGCCTCCTGCCGCCTCGGGATCTCGCTTTGCACGGGGTAAAGAAGCGCCCACGACCGGCGAAGAGCGCGTGGAGACGCAGGGACCTGCGATCCAGGAGCAGGAACCCCGCCCCCGCCCGGAAACCTCCTGGGCCCTGAGTCGTGCCGGGCGCTCCCCACCCTACCCCCGCCGCCCCTGCTGTCACTCACGGCCGCTGCCGGCTGGCTCGCGGGTGCGCTCTCCGCGCCACAGGCACCTGCTCACTGGGAGCTGTGCGCTCACTTCTCCCTCGCACTGCAGACTCCCGGCGCCGCCGCCGCCACTCAGCCTCGTCCCCGGCTGGGCACAGCGTTCAGCCCTTCTCGCGGCACTGGGCACCCACCCACCCGCCATGGCCCGGACCGGGGCCAAACAGCGGGGCAGCTGGCTGTTCAAACTGGGGTAAGGAGTTGAGGGCTGGGAGCTGCGGAGAGGACCGCGGGACACACGGGGAGCAGGGATGAGCGGCCGTCTGGAGCGGTGGAGACTAGGAAGAAGCCAGGGAGAGTTTGGGTGGGAGGACTCCCAACCCAAGCGGGTGTGGGGCGGGGCTGTGCTCCAACCAGAAAGACGGTGGTCCCTCCGAGCGACCCCCCGCGGAGAGAGAGGGAGCGCTCCGGGGCGGGGGCGGGGCGGGCTGTGGCAGGAGAGGGGAGGGCGGGGACGATGCAGCGGTGGAGGCGGCTTGGAGCCCAGCCACTGACCGCCCCCTCCCTTCCCCTCCCCTTCCCCTCTCCCCGCCTCTCTCCGGCTCCGGGTCCGCCACGCTGGACCCGCTCTCCCCGCGCTGCGCTGGGTCGGACGCCAGGTCTGCGCGCCGCGGCTGAGCGCCCACTCGCCCTGCGGAAAGAGTCGTGGAGGAACCGGCGGGGGCGGCGGCGGGAGTCGAAGGAGGTGGCAGTCGGGAGCAGAACCAGAAGGAGACAGGGAGGCAGAAGCTCGCGGCTCCGAGGCGCGCACTCCCTCGGCCAGGGATGGGTCCCGGCGCGGCCCAGCCCCTGCCCGGCCCTCCGGGCAAAGACTGAACCGCAGATCCCCCCCGTCCTGTGGAGTACCGGACAGAGAGAGGCACTGACCGATCACCAGCACCCTCCCGGCGGGACCGCGGCTCTCGCACACCCCGCGCAGCGCCCCCCGCCGGAGCCGCGCCGGGCAGGCCGGCGAGGGAGCTGGGCTGATTGGCGGCCGCCGGCGGCCAGGGGAGGGGGCGCCGCGCGGGGCCATGGCAGGCTCGGAGGCGTCCTAGCCGGAGCCGGAGCCGATCCGAGCCCAAGCGGCCGCCGCCTCTCCGCTCCCGGGCCCCCGCCGCCGCGCCCCCCGCGGGAGATGGAACAGCGGAACCGGCTCGGTGCCCTCGGATACCTGCCGCCTCTGCTGCTGCATGCCCTGCTGCTCTTCCTGGCCGACGGTGAGCGCGGGAACTTTGCTGCCGCGGTGGGCTAGGGGGTGTGGGGGGGGGATTATTTGCTGGGGCCGCCACCGAGAACCGGGAAGCTTCCCGGTCTCCAGCAATCCCGCTGTGCAGCCCGGGGCCCAGAGGGGTAGGGGGAGGCGAGCCGCAAAGGGTCGCTGCAGTGGCAGCGCCGCGCCCGAGTCGTTCCCAGTCCGGCCGGGGCCCGGCTGCGGAAAGGAGGCCTGCGGGGAGCGGGAGTTGGCGAGCCCCAGCCAGACTCTGACAGTGCGGTCTGGCGCGGGAGAGAAGCACGAGCTGCCCCTACCGCCCCGCGCGATCCAGAGGGAAGCAGCGGGCAGCCGGTGGCTAGTCCCTGTCGCGGCCCTGCAGCCGCTTCCCCGAACTTTGCTAGCGCCTCCGGCCGTGCGCCACGGAGCAGCTGCCGAGTGGGGGGTGGGGCACAAGGCCAGAGAGCCAGAGACCGACAGCCTCGCTTTGGGTTGCCCCAGGCCCCCGCCCTATAGCTGGTCACGCCTCTCTTTCCCCCAACCCCCAGCTACATTCACAGAAGTCCCCAAAGATGTGACAGTACGGGAGGGAGACGACATCGAAATGCCCTGCGCGTTCCGGGCCAGCGGAGCCACCTCGTATTCGCTGGAGATTCAGTGGTGGTACCTCAAGGAGCCGCCCCGGGAGCTGCTGCACGAGCTGGCGGTCAGCGTGCCCGGCGCCCGGAGCAAGGTAACCCGCCGCCCACGCGGTGCCGGCGCGCGCCTGGCTCGGGCCGGGGGCGGCGAGGGCTACCCGGGGAGGGAAGCAGCCGGCTTCACCCGCGCAGGGCGCCGCCCTGTGGCACGGCCCATCTTCCACCCTCGCAAGCATCTTCAAATTCAGCAGTTGTTACCCCCAAACCTGTCAATTCTTTTGACAGCATCCCTGTTCCCGCCACCTCCCGGAACTCTATTCACGCCCAGCCCCTAAAGAGCCACACCTCAGCCAGGTCGCTGGCCCGTGCTTGCTGGCTGCGGCCCCAGCGTCTGATGGGTGCTGAGTAGTGAAGGAAGCCCCTTGGTCCCATCAGGCTGTCCCTGCCCCCTGCCACTTTGAGGACCCCAGGGCTTCCCTGGGCTGCATTCTGGAAGCCAGCAGAAAACCGAGTACCAGGAAGCCGGCAGGACCTCCAGCCCTCAGGGGAACAAAGGGGCAACCTCCCTGTGGCTGAAAACAGGCCCACGCTGCCCGTCTGCCTCAAAATCCACTCTCTTACACACTCTAGGGTGCACGCGTGCACACACACACCCCTACATTCTCCCAGGGTCCCACCCAGAGTTACTGCCACTGAGCCTCCCGCAGGGTCCCGTCCAGACACAGGGCCCCTCCCTCCAGTTCTTCACGGCTCCCAGTGAGCTGGGGGAGGATTTTGAGCCACCAGGCAGGGCCTAAGGATGCCAGGCGAGAAGGAGAGGGGCCTTTCTTCCCACCCTGGTGGCCATCCAGTCTCCCCAGTTCAGCCGGCAGGTGTGCACCAGGGCAGCCACCCCTTGGCCAGGCACCATGCTGGCTCCAAACCCTGCTTTCTCCCGGGGAAACTCCTGGAAATCCAGACGTCCTTTGCGTCCCCAACCCCCACCCTCCGGGGCGGTTTCGGTCCTAGCCCGCCCTCGGAGGGTGCCCTTGCCTAAAAGCGGATCTGAGTTCCCCCAGCCAGAAGGCCTCGAGCCTCATGTCTCACTCTCTCTCCCTCTTTGCATTTTAGGTAACAAATAAGGATGCAACTAAAATCAGCGTAAGTGTGGAGCCCAGCGCGGGCCGCGGGAGACCCCTTCTGGCCGCCTCGCGCCCCGCAGCTCCCTCCCCTTAGCACGCCACGGTGGCCGCGCAAGGGGGGCTGCGCATGTAGGGCCGCGATCGCAGCCTCGCATTGGCGGCTGCTTGGCGTGTCCGGGCGCCATCTGTCGCCGGTTGCAGGGTCGGGTTCTCTTTTGTGTAAATTAAGGGACCAAGGCCTGAGTCCCATGATGCGGCTTGGTGCTCACCTGTAAAACTCCCCTTGGTCCGGACAGCGCTCTCAGGCCTCCTCTCGTCTGCTCACCTCCGTTTTGCGGGCATTCCTCCCAGCAGCGGGAGCGCGCGGCTGCTCGCCCTCCCCGCGACCGTGGCTCCAGCTTCCCGCCCCCTCCGCCCTGCCCTGAGCATCCGCTCCGCGCCCTCCGCTGCAACCCTCTCTCTTCAGCCTGGATTGCGGGTCTGGGTGCGGGGTGTTGCAGGCTTGCGGGAGATGGGGTAGGGGGTGGTTGTGCCAGGCTGCGCAGGGCCCGGGTCATGGGGTTGGTAACTGAGAGATGCGCCCAAGCTTCCCAGCTGGAGCGTAGAAGGGCCTGGCAATGACGAAGCCTCCTCGTGGGCTCTGTTAGAGGTGAGGGTTCCCTGGATGTTTGGCGAGAGCCGCAGAGACGTTCCGTCCCGAAGTCCCCACAGGGGCTCTGGGGAGGAGCACTTTGCTGGGGGCTTCTGGAGATTCTGCGCAAAGGCGGGGTGTCCAGGGAGCCGGGCAGCGGCCTCAGCTTAGCCTGCCTCCTTGGGAGGGTGGAGTGTTAGCTGTGAAGGCAGCGTCCGAGGACAGGGTGGCTCTCCTTAGGACCGGATTCAGGCAGGCCCTCCGTGCACGGGGAGGTGTGGAGGGCCGGCTGGGGCGGCGCTGTAGGTTGGAGCGAGTCGCGGCGGGAAAGACTTAGGGCAGTTAGCGAACAGGGAGCCCAGCCTGGGATTTCCTGAAGGTGAGGGAGGAAGGAGAGGTGGGCTCTGCCCGTCTGAAGGACCAGCTACGGGAAGACGAGCAGTGTTGGTTTGTACGGACAGGGCAGTGGGCAGGGCAGATGCAAGGTGGGAGTTTGGTTAAGATGGTGAGTACACAAGAGCAGGCGGCCCGGCGTCCACGCAGAGTTGTAAGCCCCATGCCACGGGGGAGCCAGGGGTGAAAGGGAAGCCGGATCGTGATGGTGGGCAAACCAGGGGCCGGGAAGTGGGGTGCGCGGACGAGGGGGCGCGACGGCCAAGGCGGCCAGAAGAGCAGGTTTGGTAGCTGCCCAGCCCGGCCTCTAACCCTGCTCTCTTGCAGACCGTGCGCGTACAGGGTAATGACATCTCACATCGGCTTCGGCTGTCTGCAGTGCGGCTGCAGGACGAGGGCGTGTACGAGTGCCGCGTGTCGGACTACAGCGACGACGACACGCAGGAGCACAAGGCCCAGGCGCTGCTGCGCGTGCTCTCGCGCTTCGCGCCGCCCAACATGCAGGCCGCCGAGGCCGTGTCCCACATCCAGAGCAGCGGCCCGCGTCGCCACGGCCTGGCCAGCGCCGCCAACGCCAACCACTCGGGCCCCGCGGGCCGCACCACCTCCGAGCCCGGCCGCGGAGACAAGACCCCACCGCCCGGGAGCCCTCCCGCCGCTGCCGGTCCCGCAGTCTCCGAGGCTGTGGCAGCCTCCGCGGCCCACACGACCACCACCACCACCGTCGCGACAGCTGCTGCTGCTTCGTCAGCGTCGCCGCCATCGGGACAGGCGGTTCTGCTACGCCAGAGGCACGGCTCAGGTAAGGGCACGCGGACAACTGGCGCACGCAACGGGAGGGCGCAGGGGGAGGGTTGCCCGGGAACACCCTGGGGGACTCCGGAACTAGGACCCACCCTCTCGGCTCATTTGCACATGCTACTCGTTCCTAGTTAGGTCAGGAGCGCCCTTCCCTAGGACCCTCTTTCTGTCGTTTCTCTGACTTTCCTCCTGGCCTCTAGAAGCATTTATGATGTGCATTTATGAATGGGGGAGGGGGCTGCCCTGCCAGAGACCTCCGGGTTCGCTGGAGGCTGTAGTGTGGAGAGGCGACCTCTTTTGGGTTTGGAGAACTGGACCCTGAGGGCTGAGCTCTGATGGTGGCAAGGGGCCAGCACTCTGCCAGTCCTGATGGTGGAAAGGAGCTATCCCCAGGTGCGGGCACTGGCACGTGGTGGAGAGCGGGAGGTGGTTAAAACGCGGGTTGTGTTGGTTTCTGTGCTGCGTGCTCGGTTGAACAGACTTTGTCCAAGGGCCTGGAGGGGCCTGGCTGTGGAACCGCCGCTAGCTTTGGCTAAATGCAGGCTGGCCCTAGGCACCAGCTCCTTACTGTGCTATAAATCGCAGCTCCCCACCCTTTGCCTTCTGGGCGGAGGCAGTAAGGACTGAGGCCCAAGTCACTGTTAAGAAGACACCCAGAGGGGAAGGCTTGCTTTCTTAGGGAGCTGAGAGGCTGGAGAGTGGGGGGAGGATGTGGGAAAGCAAAAGGAGGAGAGAAAATGATGACCTGACTACTCCCAGCAGGCAGCTCTGGAGCTGTAGGAGCTGTGGGCAGAGGTGGAGGAGGCGGGGGAGGTTATGGAGAGTAGAAAGTTCTGCCCAGTGTGCCCCTTCTTCCAAGGCTTCCCCACTCTCTCCCCCTGCTCCAAGCTGGGCCCACCCCAGTGCCTGACTGTGAGCAGGTGACTCCCTCTCTCAGCCCCTCCCTCTCTCAGCCCCTCCCCTCAGCCTTGTTTGATACAGAGTCCTACAGGGAAATCTCTCCTGGCCACACAGCCCTCGGAGGCTGGCTTTGGGGACAGGCACATGTGAAACCTCCTAGATGTGGCAGAGCACATTGTCACACCCCTACAGTGGTAGTTCTCAAAGAGTGGTCTGCCCGTGGGCTCCTGGACTACCTGCAGAACCTGAAGGAGCAGGTCTTTCTCCTCACGGTCTCATCTTGCCTCCTGGGCTAACTCTCAAGCCCTCTGACAGTGAGCCTGCAGTCTGTCTGGCCCATCAGTCCAGTTCTGTTTCTCATTCAGCTCTACCCGCTGTGACCACCTCCTCAGTGCGTCTCAGGCCATTGGCTTGATCCCAAGGCCTCATCCCTCTTGGATGCCACACAGGGCCCTACAAGACTGTCCCTCAGGCTATTGGGGAAGGTAGGGACCTGTAGAGGGCCTGAGAACGTTCCATCCTCTGCAATAAGATATCACTAGGTGCTGTGACAAATAAACCCCAAAATGTCAGTGGCTTGACACAATTCAAATGTAATATTCCTCTTTCACATCAAGTCCTGCGCTGGAGTGCCCCGGGGCATGTGGTGGCTCTGTTCCATAGAGTCATTCAGGGACCCAGGCTGAGACTACCAACCTCAGCAAGAGGCTTCCAAAGTCACTCTGGGCATGACATAGACCAGGAAGGAGAGACAGAAGCAGCCCTTGTCACCTCACTGCCCTGAGAAAATGAAGCTGTAATGCTCTCAGGCATGCATTGTGTATAATGAATCAACTTGTTTCGTATGCTTTTAGGACAGCCCTAAGTATCTATCATTCGTGAGAGACTAAGAAAATAGCCACTCAAATCATTCTGGCAGCACTTAACTCTCTCAGAGAAAAGCTGATTTAGAAAAATGGCAAGGTGGTTTTTAAGCACCAGGTCTAGAAGTGGTAAATATTACTTCTACCCTCTTCCATCAGCCAGAACTCAATCACATGGTCCAATACAGATGTAGGGGCCGCTGGGAAATGTAGTCCTTGGCGTGGCAGCTGCTTTCGGGCCTCATCTTCACAATGCAAGGGGAGCATGACTTTGAGGAGTTAGCCATATCTGTTCAGCATACAGGCCATGCACAGGGAGAGTGCCTATTGACTTACAGAGCCATTGGCATAACTGATGCTGATTGGTGAAGAGAACATCCTTCTTCCCCATCCCCTTGGGCCCCAGCAAGGAAATGTGCATTACAGGCTGGGACATATAAAAGACGGAAGTCCAGATGTGGGTTGTGCCCTTACTGGCTGTGTGAGTTTAGGCAAGTGTCTTACCATCTCTGAGCCATCTGTAAAATGAACAGGATAATCTCTCTGACCTCAGAGGGAGCTTAGTATGGAAACTGCTGTACATAGATGTTCATTATTATCACCCTGGTCATTAGCTGCACTAGCTGGAGAGGAGGGGACGGGCAGATAAAGCTGAGAGGCGTTTGGAAGCCAGGCTATGGAGGACCTTGAATACCAAGTGGAACCGGCAGTTGGTTAAAGACTTTGGTCAAGACCATGTGAAAGAGATCTTTGAGAGTGGACCTGGTTGTGCTCACAAAATGGTAATGAGACCAAGGTCATGAGCACACTCCTGCTTGAATCCCTCTTCCCCTGGCCTTCAGCCTGAGTGCCAGGCTCAGCCACAGCTGACCTGATTGCCTGCGATAGCCAGTCTCTCTGCTGAGAGAGTGAATGAGAGAGTGAAGATGTCCAGGATATCTCATCTGGGGAAGGTGGGCCGGACAGTGCCCTTCTTCCCAGAAGATATGGAGGTCCTCAGTTCCGCTCAATGCCAATGGCACAGTACCCAGGGCCATCCCAGCAGATAGGGCCTTGAGCACTCACTAGCCACAGGGTCATAGGTTAATGCCCATGTGGGTCACTCTGCCTTCCATGGAGGGGCTGCTGTCCACTGCAATCCAGAAAGCACAGCTTGTTGGGCTCCCAGCGGGGCTGACAGCAGTGCCCCGGGATAGAAGTACAGTGGCCTCTGAGGTCCCTGTCACCTCCTAACCCTTGCCAGCTCCTGAACAGACCAAGAACTGTGTAGACACATCTCAGAAAGAACCTCCAGTCTCTCTCCAAGCCTCCTTTGGGGTGCCCGGAGGTGGGCCTTCAGCTGGGAGGTCAGAAAACCTGTGTCCCCCACTCTCCAGGTGAAGCTTTCATGAGAGTCACTCTGCTGCAGCCACTCCGTGTCCCACTCTGGGCATGGAAAAGTGTATGACAAGACCTGTCATTCACAAACACACCCAAACAGGCTTGATGCCAAAGAGGGAGCCCTGCTCTGTCTTGTGTCTCTTGTGTCACACCTCACCAGGGTCACCCAGGGCCACCGAGGCTGTGGGCTGTCAGTGTGGAGCCTGCAGACTGTGTTTGGGAGGATGGGCGTCAGTAACCTTCCTATAGGGCTGCATCACCAGCCAGTGCCCTGAGCTCGGCTGCTGGCACCGGGTGCTGCTGAGCACCCCGGGAGGCAGGAAGCCAGCCGCTTCGCTGGGAACCCAGCAGCCTGAGCTGCAGAGGGAGCTCGGGGCAGATGACCTTGGGCCTGGCCTCCCAGCCTGGCAATTCTCAGCAGCTTGATGGGGAGGGGTCCAGAAAGGACCACTGCCTCTTAGTTAACAGGCATGAGTGTTTGCAGAGGGTATCAGCCAGGGTGCTGGCAGAGGCACATGGCACATTCAAACAGGGTCACTGGGGGAAGTGGAAAGAGAGTATGTATCAAGGTGTGGACAGGGTTAGAGCAGCCGACAAAGGATGGGTGCAGGTCCCGGGGCTGGCAGTAGTGGTAGCCATCAGCACTGCTAGCCTAAAAGAGCCAGCACGGGAGCAGCTAGTAGCACCCAGAGAATAAGATGGGCGGCACATGGCCAACTCAGTCACCCAGCAAGGACTTCGCTCTCCTCCCACCCTCAGTTCCCTGTCAGTGCCTCCCATTGGTCAAACCCTCCTGGAATCTGAGGGCAAGGGCACCCAGGTAATGCAGGCTGCCGAGGTCAGCCCTCAGGAGCTCGCAGCAGAGCAGGGAAGGGTGGGCTGAGGACCTAGGGGCACCGAAGAGGCTCAGAGCCAGGTGCAGTGCTCACGTGCCAGGCACGGTGACTCACGCCTATAATCTCAGCACTTTGGGAGGCTGAGGCGGGTGGATTACCTGAGGACAGGAGTTTGAGACCAGCCTGGCCAACATGATGAAACCCCGTCTCTACTAAAAACACAAAAACTTAGCTGGGTGTGGTGGCAAGCGCCTGTAATCCCAAATACTTGGGAGGCTGAGGCAGAAGAATCTCTTGAACCCAGAAGGCGGAGGTTGCAGTGAGCCAAGATCGCGCCACTGCACTCCAGCCTGGGCAACAAGAGTGAAATTCCGTCTCAAAAAAAAAAAAAAACCCAGAAAAGAAAGAGGCTCAGAACACTGGCCATTTCAGATTGGTGACTGCAAGGGCGGTCCCTGGACATGTCCCCAAATAGTCCCCCATTAAGCGATTGTTCCCGGAAGGAAGTCAGAAGAAAAGCCCCCATTTTTTGAGTGAGTTACTTTGGCAATGCCAGGAAGGAGAGAAGGGGACTTCTTCCAACCCTCATCCGTTAGCTACTGCACAGCCAGGCACGAAAGACCTTCTCATGCCACATGTGTACTCAGTACAGCCAAATACATATTTGCACTAAAAGTTGATGTGCAAAAACTCATTCATTTCACGTCTCATTTGTCAAGAGACATTTTGGTATTTGTGCTTAAAAATAAACACGGGCTGGATTAGCAGAGCAGAGCAGAGCAGGCTCGGGAGGCCGGCCCCCATCTTAGCCGTGTTCATAAATCTGGCTCCTAATTAATCTGAACGCTGACCCATTTTCCGTGGACACTTTGTTGCTGGTTGCCATTTCTAGAAAAGAGAGAGAGAGAGAGAGACCAAACAGAGTATCTTCCAGACAAACACTTCTCAATGGAAAAGGCACTGCAGTGAAGTCTAGCATGACCTCAAGAGAATCCAGTTTGCTACTGAATGGCTGGCCAGAGGTTCCCCTCCGCAGGGACCTCAGGATCAGAGCGGTGGCGTGTGAACCTCTAATTAGCCTCAGGGCTCTGGCTCCAAGGGAAGACACCACGGCCCCCACAGAGAGCCGGCTGGATGTGGCAAGCTGCTGCTGGGTGCCCACACAGAGAACTGGCCCTCAATATTTCAATTAATAATGAGAGAAAGGTAGCCAAGGCCATGGGTATGACGGCTGTAGAGAGGCTGTGGCTGCTGGGAGCCGGCAGGGGGAAACATCCTTGGATGTCGCCATGGCAACCGTAAACTGTGACCAGAGGGGGTGGTGGGCCACGTAGAGACTGTCACTACACCTCAACCCATGCCCCGGTGATGATAGAGCTGAAGGGATGGCACCCACGTGACCCAGGAGAATCGCGATGCAGCAGAGTCACCAGCAGAACCCCGACCTGTGTTCCCTGAGCAGGCCATGGAGGCGGCCGCCTGGTCTTCCCATCTCCCCAGACCCACGAGGACACAAAGGCCCTCGCCTTAAATGAATGATCCATCCTTCCTCAAGCTCTGATGTGACATGAGAATTATAATTAAGAAGAAAATAAATCTGGCAAGAGATGTCCCAGAGAAGAACGGGTGAGGCTTTTTGAGCATCCTGAAAGAGAAAATTAAAGGATTTCATAAAGGAAATAGCTAAGCCTCACAGCTGGCAAGCGATGCCTGCATCATCCCTGACAGCAGCAATCTGACACCATTATCCCGACATGGCATCCTCTCCCCCAGCAGCCAGTCACTGGGAGCCTGCTGGGCCCAGCCCCATGCTTGCCATAAGGGGGAACCAAGGGTGGCAGCATGAACCCAACCTTAGAGGAGCCAGGGCACCCAGGCAATTCCAAGACAAAGCAATCTGTGCTGTGCCAGCCCTATTCCAGCTGAGGCAATCAGGAGAGGCTTCCTGTAGGTGGTGTGTGACTTCTGGCTTGAAAAAAGCACCTAGGGCTGAAATCCTCCCACCTTAGGACAGACCTGGGAAAGCTTTCAAATGCGCTCCGTCTCCTCCCAAGGATGGAGAAAGTCACACCAAATGGAATGGCCTTTGTATATCAGTCAGCTCACTGGGCACCTGCCCTCTCAGCATCAGCAAGACCCTAAATTCAGGATAAAACAGCTGCTCTTGGATTATAATAATGATAAATAACATTTGCATTTTACTGAGCACTTATTATGTGCCACTCTCGCCTCTCACCGGCTTTCCTCCTTCCTGTAGTTCTCCCTAATGCCTCCTGCCTCAGTCCATCCCCCAGAAGATACAGCCTCTCTTTTCTCATAGCCAAAGCCCAGACTCTCTCCCCAGCTGGAGTGGCAGAAAAGAGCTGGGAGCCAGCCTTGCTAAATGTCACTGGAAGCCAAACCCTCAACAAGGAACTGCTCATTAAACACACCAGGTGCATATCCTTAAAGCTCCGAATATTAAGGATTCCCCAAGCATCCGTGGGGACAAACGAGGTCAAGTGCTTTTGTAATATGATATTGATTAGTTCTGCTCTGTGTAGACAGAGCAAGGCCTCGGCTATGGTCTAAACCCCTGAGCTTTCCGGGACACACCAGCATGGTTTTAAGACATTTTTGCGGCATAGGAGAAAAATAAAAGCATTATCTTCTTTATTCCACAATGCTTTGCCGACTGTCACCAGGCATCTCTTGGAAACGTGTATCCAGAGCACTGAGAAGGTTCACTTTGCCTTACGTAAGGGCTGCAGGGAAGTTTGAGATGGGAAGACAACAGGCTCAGCCCCGTAACTCCGGATTCCTGCCTATTCCTGATGAAGTATGACACACCTCCTTCCCCAGGGTGGTGTTTCTGGGGAAATCAGCCTGCTTGTCAGTGGCTTTGGTGCTCTCAGGGAAGATGTGCTCTAAATACCAAGATGCAGGATCCAATCTGGCCTCCTGGGGGTTAGGGTGTAGCTGCTGTCGAGCGGCCAGCGGTGGAGGTGGCTGGGGGAGCTGCTTGCAGATAGCAGCACGTTCAGTGGCTGCAAAGTGTGAGCATAGCCCGGCCCCTTCTCCTGCCTGCCTCCTCCACAGGACGCCCCTCGAGAGCCAGACTTGGTGCGAAGCCTGTCCCTGCCAGCAGTCCTGTTTCTGGAAGTGATTGGTTGTTCTGTTCTGCCGTTACTGCCCTCCAGGCTGAAATATCAAAGCTACTTTGGACTGGCTTCAGTTGGCTCTGGCTTTTGCAGTTCAAGAGGAGTGTTGAGGGGTCCTGAGGTTGGCATGACATAAGGAGCCAAAGGGGACATTTCGGAAGCTTTTCCCCCCACCTTCCCCACGCACCTACTCTCCCACACCCCTAGGCCCTGTTAGGTCCAGCTCAGAAGTAACCAGCTTCCCAGAAGGGCCACTGAGAGGGACAGGGCACCCCCTAAGGGTCCCAGCTGAGCATCCGATGCCCGTTAGAGACCGAGACCGGGAAAATGACCTAGGAAGATCAGCCCTCCCCAGAGCTGCTAACGCTGGTGGGAGGACCAAAGCGTCACCCAAGGGAGGCTGAGCGTGGTTCCGGAGGAGGTTCCCCTCACCACCACTTCCAACCATTGCATTCTCTCCCGACATTTCAAATGTTCCTCACTGTTCAGCTGGCTGGCTCACAGGTAAGCCAGGGTTTGAATACCAACAAATTTGCCCATTTCTGGGCCTTTACAGGGCTCTGGCCCTGCAGAAGTCACAGTGTGGGCTTCTCACTCTCACCCTTCATACCCTAAGTATTATACTTTTGTTTTCCGGGTATATCCAACCACTTGATTGGAATCCTGAGACCATCACTTCGCACTTCCCGTGTGCGAGTTCCGTCATCCGTTACCGTCGACAATTCCCATGCCAGAGAGCGGTTGGCAGGATCGGGGGATAATCCATGGAAAGATGCTAGCTTAGCACAGGGCCTGGCACCTAGAGTACGCTCAATGGATGCTGGCTTTGGTAACCAGCGTTATTCATGGTAATGGCATTAACCATCCAGATTGCTTACTAAGCTGGATGGATGCTCTGATCGTGAGACTGCCCTCCCTCCTGCACATGCCGTGAGCATGACGGAGCTAATGGCGATTGTATCCATCCATTCTGCATTGCTATCGAGGAATACCTGAGGCTGGTAATTTACAGAGAAAAGAAGTTTATTTGGCTCCCAGTTCTGCAGGCTGTACAAGCAAGGCACCGGCATCTACTTGGCTTCTGGTGAGGCTTCAGGAGCTTTTACTCAAGGCAGGGGAGTAGGTGTGTCACATGGTGGGACAGGAAGTAAGAGAGAGAGGGAGAAAGTGCCAGGCCCTTTAAACAACTGGCTCTCATGGGAGCCAATGGAGTAGGAACTCGCCCATTACCTCCTTACCAGGTCATTTGTGGGGGATCCACTCCCATGACCCAGTTACCTCCCACCAGGCCCCGCCTCCAACACTGGGGATCACCTTTTAACACAAGACTGGAGGGGACAAACATGCACACCGTCTCAGTGATGGGGCTGATGGAGCTCAGGAACAGAAAGGGCCATGAGATTGCAAATGGCTTGAAGAGTTGCTATTTTTGTACATTCTCTGGCTGTGCCATTTGGAGGGGGGAAGGTAGAAAAATGGGGATGGTACCATGTCCTCATCCTAGCCTGGCTGGGACTGTCTGCCATGAGTCAGGAGCTCCTTGGTGAACAAGGACAGCTTCATTGTGGTTTTGCATGGCCTGGCTGTGCCAACTGGGCTCCTGAGGAAAGCTGTATTGTGTCATGCCTGGTCTTGCTTCTTCGTCACATAGGCTGCTGCCAGTGAGGGGGGCATTGTGACGGGAAGGGGTAGGGCCTTTTGGCTGGCAAGGAAGAGCTGAGAGGAGAGCCTGGTGTTTGGAGCACTGGACAGCTGTGTCTCCATGGGAGAAGCGGGGAGAAGGTAGAAAGCTCTCTCACTGTGTCATATAGCCAGAGAGACTCCTGGGGTATGTCTAGGCTGAGAGGAAGTGCCCGGAGTCCCTGTCACTGGGGCCTTTACAGAGATAGAGTGAGAGAGAGAGGGTTCGCTGCCTGTGTCAGGGAGCGCCCCACAGGGATGGGCGTGAGGGGTGACGGGGCTCAGACCACCATTACTCAGGCTCAGGACATGTGCTGCTTCTACGTGTGTTCCTGCATTTTGCTTTTCATGTTCACACCCACCCATCTTCCCTTGCTGTGGCTCACTGTGTCCAATGATTGCCAATAAAGGTGCCACTTGGCACCCAGGCTAGTGAGAATGCAGGACAGAGATGCCACCTCCGGGATGTTCTGGGAGTGCAAGCAGGCTGCAGGCCAGGCCAGGAAGCCAGGACCGCTCCTGCCCGCCTCCGCCCCTCACGCCCATGTGAGCCTGCCTCCCACCCAGCACAGACAGCCCACTGCAGACTCCTTCTGCTGGAGGCCCGCCCACCTGTAATTGGATAGCTCTAGAGATGGAGAGCCCTCCCTCTGCTGACCCTGGCCAGCTGCCCTCAGGGAGGAAGGCACAGTTTTCTTTAAGCCAGGAAAGCCCAGCTGCAATGTCAGTCCCCTTACAGTAACTTTTATTACAATTGATTCTCATACAAATGCCGCTTGGCCCAGGGAAAGATCTTTAATAAACCCGTGGAAGGGTGAGCTGACATAACATCAGGCTTGGTCTGAGTGGGGGTGGGGGTTCCTGGTCCACTGTATCTGGTCTGGCCCAGCCAAGGGGCAGGGGCTACCCAGAGCATCAGGCAGACATAGCTCCTACCCCAGGGAGGAGCTCGTGGTCTAGTTATGGTGGCAGTGCAGGAGGACGAACTCAAGGCTCAGCTGAGGCACAAGAGGGGCTCAGAAATAGTGCGCTGCCAGCATGGACTAGTAGTTGGGAAGAACTCAGAAAGGTGGAGCCTGGGTGCGCTGGTAGTTGGCTGAAGGCTTCCTGACCCTACAGACAAAGGAGTTTCTTTCATTCTGAGCACCCGAATATGTCTTGCTGCTTCCAGCAATTTCTTCCCTGTCCTACAGTCAACGCCTGGCTGAGTGCCCCATCTAGACTGATGCCCCAGAGAGCAGGCCTGGTTCATTCTCACTGCTGTATCCCTACTACCCTATATTCACTGGATGTGGTACTAGTTCATTCATTCATTCAGCTACTCATCCAGCAAATGTCCATGGAACATTTTTTATGTGCAGGAACTTTTCCAGTCACTGAGGGCGCAATGGGATTAAGACTAATGAGGTCCTGAGAAAGTGACAGAGGGAGAGACAGACATTGACCAAATAATCACATACAAGTGGAAATTAGCAGCCGTGGCTGGTACTCTAAAGGAGAGGCCCATGGGCTATGGGAGCTAGAATAGAGAGATTTGACCCAGTCAGGGAAGAGTCCCCAAGAAAGTGACATTGGAGCCACAATCAGGAAGACAGTTAAGAGTTGGCCAGGTAAAGAGAGAGGGCAGAGCTTTCAGGAAGAGGGAATCGCACGTGCAAACATCCTGTGGCAAGAGGAATCGGGGGAAATGCAAAGGCCTGGCAAAAGCTGACTGTGGTAGGTGCAGAGAAAGCAAGAAGGGGAAGCAAAGGGAAAATTAAGTCAAGAAAAGTTTACTGGTCAAACAGGGTCAAACTGTAAGTCCTTCTGAATAGTTCAGGAAGCTGTAGCTTTATCCTAAGGGCAGTGAGATGGGGAGCAACTTGGGATTTGAGTGGCTAGGCCATGATGCTTTCAGAAATGGTCACTCTAGTTACAATGCGGAGATTGGAGAGGTGGGATGAGCTCAGTGGATGGGGGAGACCACTTTGGAGGCAGTGATCCAGTCAAGAGACGATGGGGCTTAGATTCATTGGATGGATGGGTTAATGGATGTCTGGATGCATGCTGGGGTGAATGGGTGGAAAAAACAAGTAGCTGGTGGGTGAGTGGAGGGAAGGATGTGTGAATGGATGGGGGATGGGTGGCAAGAAGGATGAAAAGATGGGTAGATGATGGAAGAATGAGTGGATGGGCAGAAGAAAGAACGAGTGGATGAGCAGATGAATGGGAGAATTAATAGATGAGTGGAAGGAAGGATGAATGGATGGGATAAGTGGATGGGTAGAAGGAGAATGAGTGGATGGGTAGATGGGTAGATAGAAGGGAGAATAAGAGGGTGGGTAGAAGGATGATAAGGTGATGGGCAGATGGGTGGATGTGAGAATGAATGGGTGGGTAGAAGGATGATAAGGTGATGGGCAGATGGGTGGGTGGGTGAGAATGAATGGGTGGGTAGAGGGATGATGAGGCATGGGTAGATGGGTGGGTGGGTGAGAATGAATGGGTGGGTAGAAGGAGAATGAGGGGATGGGTAGATGGGTGAACAGATAGGAGAACGAATGGGTGGGTAGAGGGATGATGAGTGGATGGGTAGATGGGTGGATGGATGGGTGAATGAATGGACAGATGGATGGATAGACAGATGAGTGGATTGACAATGGGTGGAAAAACAAATAGCTGAGTGGAAAGAAAGAAGGAGATGTGAGTGGGTGGACGGGTGAATGGAGAGTAGAAAGGAGGAATGGATAAGTAGGTAAAACGTGGATGGAAAGATGGGTAGATTTGGGACACAAGTTGAGCCTTGCAGGATGGGTGGGACTGGGGTTGCAGGTATACCTAAGGTTGGAGTTTCCAGCAACTGCACACTCAAGCCGTGTCTTCCAACAAGGAGGCTATAGGAAAAAAAGGCTCCAGGTGGTGGTAGGGCCCAGAACTCCATGCCATTCCATGCTTCTGCCTGCAGTCTCTAGGCCACTGAACATAGAAGGGATGGGCAGAGCGAGTGGACACAGCCAACCCCAACCTCCCTCCAGCTCCCCTAACCCCTCAGCCTCCAGGGACGGGAGCAGCGGATCTCCTCCCTCTGCTAAGCACTGGGTACTCTGGTGAATGCAGCCTGGCCCAGATTTGCTGATTCTTGTCCACGTACAAATTAATGTTTTTTTCAGGCATTTCAAAAACCCCATCTCCAGGTGGGCAGATGAAAAACTGTATTCACAGTAAAGACTAATGTAACGAAAATACACAAGGCAATAATTCATAATACGTCCTATTCTACAGAGTCGTATTTTAATGCGTGACATATCCCGGGCAGCTCCTCTGTGCTAATTTCATTTAATGAGCACATGTTATAGAATTTTCAGAGCACTATCCCTGGGCAATTAAAATGTGTTAACCTTTTCGGTTAAATCGTGTTTCTAAAGAAAAGTCCTCACTGTGAAACAGAAAGAACTATCCAGTGTCACTGAGGCGGCACCCAAAGGCGGGCTGTAATGGGAAAGAACTGATGTTAGGTCCTCTGTGTGCTGGCGGGAGGGACCGGCAGCCTCCTCCCCGCCCTTGGGCCATGTTCCACCATCCCTGCCTTTGCATGGCCAGGCCCAGTTCCAGTGCACAGGACAAGGAGCTGAAGCCTGGACCCGCACAGTGAGCAGCCTTCTTCAGCAGGCATTAATTGACTACCCGCCATTTGCCTGACCCAGGAGATCCAAGACATACCCTGCCTCCAAGGTTGGGAAGACAGTAGTGGGGAGGTGAGGTACCCGCAGACAACTGGGGTTTAAATGAGGCCAGTAGAGGGGACTTGAAGGAGGGGCGGGCTCCACTCATTCAAAATACGGACAGGTCCCTCAGCTCTGCTATCTGCGTAATGGACACACCAACGCTCCAGCATTCACACGTCCCAGAGTTTTAGCTCTGGAAGGGGCTCTTAGAGAGCCTAGGGTGAGTGATTCCCAAACTGTGCCCAAGGGCACTCTGGGCTGGTCGAGGTGGCTCAAGCCTGCAATCCCAGCACTTTGGGAGGCCAGGGCAGGTTGATCACCTGAGGTCAGGAGTTCGAGACCAGCCTGGCCAACATGGAGAAACCCCATCTCTACTAAAAATACAAAAATTAGCTGGGTGTGGTGGCACGTGCCTGTAATCCCAGCTACTCGGGAGGCTGAAGCAGGAGAATCGCTTGAACCCGGGAGTGCTCTTTTCAAATGCAGATCACAAATTCCTCTTGCTCCTCAAGTTCCCAGGAGTCCCTGTCTCAGGTTGAAGACCTAACTCTTCTCGCCTGGCTACCCTGTCTCCCAGCGCCCTAGTCTGCCCCACAGTGCCATCATGCACCCACCCTGCAGACCCTGAGGACCTCCCATTCACTCATCTTCATGCTCCTGAGACCACGGGTCTCTTTCAGACATCCCGCCCTCCCTGACCCAGTCTGGAGGTTCCCTTTGTCCTACAGGGTGCAAGGCGAGCTCCATTTTTTCAGGGCTGTATGTGGATGGCCAGAGCATGTTACCATCTGACTCCTGTCCCCTGCTATAGGGTGTGCCTGAGAGAGTGGACATCATGGCTGACTCAACTGCATATGTCCTCATCAGCCAGCGTGCTACCCATACCCTGAGAAGCTCGCAAAACGTTTGTTGAATGAATGAATGAAACTCTTTCTTAGACATCCCAGGAACAGACTGAGCAAAGGCCTGGAGGCAGGAGAACCTGGGAGCAGACAGCCCCCAGCGCAGGAGCCTCGTTTACCTGGAGCTCAAGGACACTCAAAAGAGTGTGAAGACAGGCAAGGTGGCACTGGCCACTGGGTAAAAAAGCTTCCAGTTGGCTAAGGAACCTAGACTCATTTATAGGTGCTAGGGAGTTACTGGAGGTGATTTTCTACCACCTACCCGCTGTGTGACCTTAGGCAGGTCACTCAACCTCTCTGGACCTCACCTATGAAAGGGGAAAGTGGCTTCTACCTCCTAAGGCCACTGAGAGGGATAAAGGGGAAAACTGTCTTGCAGGGGCGGAGTGCAGCTACTGGCAGTAAGAACTGCATGCCGGTTAGCAGCCCACAGCCTCGAAGGTTAGCAATCCAGATGGGGCAAGGGGTCCCCCAAGTGAGGAATGCGCTCCCCACTGACGGAGGCAGTCTCGCCATCCCCGCCTGGGGAGCCCCCCGATGCCCACCTGTTGCGCCCTCTGACAGCAGCTGCCGGACCACAGAGAAAAGGCCAGTTTGCCATTCATATTAAGTGACATCATTAAAGGGCCTTTGGGGAAAGACGTTATTTCAAAAGAGAGACGAAACTGGAGAGAAGGTGATGACAAAGTTGGCCACATTAAAAAGCCGTCATGAATATTAACATTCGGGGAAAAATCTCATCCCCATTCTCCTTCCCTTGCAAGTGGCCGGGGCCCGGGGTTGGGCTGAGG
Source organism: Lagothrix lagotricha (assembly GCA_963574225.1). Classification (NCBI taxonomy): domain Eukaryota; kingdom Metazoa; phylum Chordata; class Mammalia; order Primates; family Atelidae; genus Lagothrix; species Lagothrix lagotricha. The sequence continues at coordinate 2,872 of CAUYNB010016284.1, read as the reverse complement.
CATTTGGGGAAAGGAGAGTTCCGGCTCTTTAGGCCTAAAGCTGCTGTGTTCTCTCTGCTTGACTGGCCTGGTCCTTGCCATCCACACCCTGCCGGAGGTGGGAGCCCCCACCCCGCTGTTTATCTCAGTGTGGCCTTGGTTGGGTTGCCAGATTCAGCAAATAAAAATATAGGACCCCTGTTAAATTTGAATTGCAGATAAACCACCAGTACTATCTTAATATAAGTATGTTCCATGCAATATTTGGGACATACTTGGACTGAAAAGTATCGACTGTTTTTCTGAAATTCAAATTCAGTGGGTGTTTTGTTTCTTATGGCAACCCCAGGCCTTGGGGAAATCACTTCACCTCCCTGGACCTCAGTTTCCCCAACTATAAAATAGGGGTGAAAGTAACTCGTACCATCACAAGGATTGAATTTAACATAGATCACATACTTGCTGTAGTACCTGGCCCTTTGCCTCTTTACCCTAAAGGTGCTGGGTTCTGTCTGCTTCACTGGTCTGCCCCCTGCTGGAGGTCCTCAGTTGCAACACCAAGTGATTGCCACGTCCTGGCTGCGGGTGGGGCTGCCTGCTGGGGGCTGAGGAGAGAGGGAGGCCCTAGGTCAGCTCTCTGGTGCATGGGCTTCCTCCATGATCAGAGAGGTAGGACGTGTGAGGAAGGCACTTATGGGGTAGCGGAAGAGAATAAGGCAGAGGCAAGGGGTGCCTGAACAGACAGCATGGACATTTGTGCCACGCCCTCTGTGTCTGGGTGCTCAGGGAGGGCTGCCTGGAGGAGGCGGCATCTAGACAAAGGAAAAGTAGGGGGTAGTCACTCTGCAGGGTCAGCCTCGAGATGCTTGCAGGGAACCAGAGCATGGCTGCAGTAGGGGAATGGCCAGAGTGAAGTGCAGGGATGGGGGATTATGGAGAAACCCCAACTGTGGTGCCCAGGCAGTGGCTCCTTCTCCTGTGGGCAGAGGGTACTTGTCAAAGGTTCTGCACCTCAGGAAGAGTGTCCAGGTACATCTGAAGGATGGAGTAGGGTACAAGTGGTGATCAAGGCAGGAGAATGCTTTAGGGGCCACTGCTGTCACTGGGCATGGTGGAAGCCTGAACTCAGGCTGTGGCAGGAGACAGAGGGCACAGCAGGGAATGGCTAAAACAGGCGGGAGACAGGCAGTCCGGCCCCATTCACCCAGGAGTGCTCAGGCTCCTTCCACGGCCTGGACACGGAGGCTGCCATCTGGGCATCATCCCCAGGGGATCTGACGTCACCCCCAGGAGGACAGCTTGTCTGCAAACCCAGGAGCTGATCGTCCAGGGTCTGGGAGCGAGAGACAGGGCAAGAGGACAGGCGCCCATCTCGTCTGCTCTCACAGGTCCGCACCCCACACTCGACTTTTCTTCAGAATATCTCGATTTCCTTTAAAGCCCAGCTGCATCAGTAACTGCTTCTGCCCAGTTACAGAACACATTCATTTCATGCCAGAAACTGTTTCTACCCAAACTCCGTTAATGCTCACTTATTCCTTGCTGACTCCCTTTGAACAAATATCCGTGAAGAGTCTTTCATTAAAACGTCAACAAGGGAGGCAGCCTCCTTGCAAGGTGGCAGGTTCTCACCCTGCAGCGGGCTGGGCCAGTGCTGCATCCAGGGGAGATCCAGGAGCCAGGCTCGCAGCAGGACCTGGGAGATCCTGCCAGATGCTCCCAGGGCGGGGAAGCTGGGAATGTGGGAGCTGGGAGAGGCAGCTCCCCCTCCACATGAAGGAACGGGCGTGCCTGGCCACACAACTGCATAAAGACAGAGAGAAGACGCAAGCCAGGCCTCCTGGGTCCCTTGCCAGGGCAGACATGTAGAGTGCGAATTTAGGCACCCACGAAGGGCCAGTTTGGCTAAGCAAAAGGGGCCCAACCACGCAGGTGGCAGGAGCAGGACTGGCAGCTCACCCTGGGCCCAGGCTGGGGACTAACAGGGATGAATGAGGGGAAGGATTTCTGCTGGGGAGAGCAGCCAGCCCTGTGCCTACCCCAGCATCCTGTAGCTTGGTGGAAAAGCAGGCCCCGGGTTACTGGTTCTGGGGCCTTTCTAGGAAATACATGAGTCTCTGCTTTTACATAGAAATCTCCCAATTTTTACATGTCGGATTATAATTTACAATCTGTAAGACTGTGTGCACCAAACTAGACACTTCTGCAAAGCAGACACAGCCCTCAGGTGGCCACTTTGTACCTTTACCTTGTCCCTGGGCTCTGTAGAAGACAGCGTTTTTTAACCAGAAAATCAGGGAGTGGGGCAGGTAGGGAAGTAGAGAAGAGTGAAAGGCCATTTGCTAGGGGAGCCCCGATGCTGCCCGCGAGCTGCTCCCAACGCTGCCCCCGTGCTGCCTCCGTGCTGCCCCCGTGCTGCCCCTGACGCTGCCTCCGTGCTGCCCCCGTGCTGCCCGCGTGCTGCCCGCGTGCTGCCCGCGTGCTGCCCCTGACGCTGCCCCCGTGCTGCCCCCGTGCTGCCCTCGTGCTGCCCCCGTGCTGCCCCCCACACTGCCCTGTGGTGCCCCCCGTGCTGGCCCTGTGCTGCCCCCCGACGCTGCCCCCGTGCTGCCCGCGTGCTGCCCCGACGCTGCCCCCGGGCTGCCCGCGTGCTGCCCCCCGGTTGCCCCCCTGCAGCCCCCCGGCGGCCCCAGACGCGGCCCCCCTGCGGCCCCCCACCCGGCCCCCGGCGGGCCCCCCGGCGCCCCCCCCCCCCCCCCCCCCCCCCCCCCCCCCCCCCCCCCCCCGCCCCCCGGGGCCCCCCACCGGGCCCCCTCCCCCGCGCGGCCCCCCGCCGCCCACCGCCACCCCCCCGCATCCACCCCCCACCCCGCCGCCCCCAGACGTACACGAG